>PVLA01001623.1:0-35509 GCA_004027455.1 Hydrochoerus hydrochaeris | reverse complement strand
CTTCTTGATCTGATGGTCTATGATGAGAAGTCTGCTGTGATCTTGATGGGCTTTCCTTTAGAGGTAATCTGTTTCTTTTCTCTGACAGCTTTTAATAGTCTGTTCTTATGTTGAATTTCTGGTATCTTGATTATTATATGTCTGGGTGTAGCTCTGTTTTGGTTGCAGGTGGCTGGAATTCTGTATGCTTCTCATAGCCAAATGTCATTTTCTTTTCCCATGCTTGGGAAGTTTTCCTTAATTATTTCCATGAATAGCCTTTGTAAATCATCTGTTTGTATTCCTGCTTCTTCATTCACATTTCTTTTTCTTAAATTATAGATTCTCTTGTCATCTTCTAGCCTTTGTATTGTTACTGCCTGTTTCCTTGTTATTTTTAAGAGATCTTTCCTTTCATGATCACACATTGCAAATTTGTGTTCAAGTTTTGATAGTCTATCCTTAGTTTCTTTTAAGGAGTTTTGCCAGGTTTCAATGGAGTTTTTAATTTCCTGGTAATCTCTTTGAATCTGCTTCATGTATTCTAGATTTTCTTTATATTCTTTATCTAATATTTCTCTCCTTTTTTTGTATTCATCCTTTCTTCTGTCTGTGTCTTCCTGAGAGATGCTTAGCATTTATTAATCTGCTTATATCTTGCTTTACCTGATTTAATATTTCAGTTTTGAGCTCATCTACAAGGTCCCAAAGATATCTCTTAATGTCCATTGAAGCCATGTCTGATGTTGCATGTTTGCTGCCCTCAGTCTCTTTTGTTTTTTCCTCTCCTGGATCAATGTTCTCAGGGTTTTGGGCCAGGGGCTTTTTCTTGTTTCTCTTATCCTGTTTTTGGTTTCTTTCATACAGGTGTATAGTGGAGGTCTCAGCCCCTTTACTTGTTGGTTATGGTTCTTCTGAAGCACGCTGGTGAGGGATTTCTGCCTTCTCCTGTTTGCTCTTGTCACTGAGGTGTAAGCAGGGGCTGTGTATGCCTGCTCCTCCCCACTGGGCCAGTTAAACTTCAGGGACCTTCACCAGGTTAGTGTGTGCTAGGCATAGGGAATTGATTTGGGATGATTTATTGTGTCCCAGCCAGGGGTGTGACCCAGTCCAAGCAAATCCCACAAATCTGCTCTGGGGAGGGAGCAACCAACTGAAGTCACTATTACCCCTAGTTCAGGCTCCTCCTGCCCGACTCCAATATGCCACCTACTTGGTTGCACCCTTCCCATATGGGGGGGGGTCTTATTTCCAGAACTGACCGTGTGTTAGTGAAGGTCTCCTCACCAGCTCCGTTCTCCATTGGGCTCACCAATCCCTGACTTCAGTGCAGCTATGGCTCCTGTGAGTGGTGGCGGGAATGAGTTTGGGCTGGCGTGAATTCAGGCCGACCTGAACTTGGCAGGTCCCAGTGGAAAGTGCCATGTCTGGTAATTTTAGCTCTTCTAATTGTAGCCCCAAGACTGTGTGTTTGATGAGCTTTCTTTGCTCTAACTTCTTCCTGTGTCAAGAGGATCCATCTCCCTCTGTCTGGATCTCTCCAGGATGTTTTACTCTGGAATATAAGCTGTTTCTCCCAGGAGGCTTTGTATTTTGTTGCTCACTGATCAGCCATTTCTAGCTCCTCTGAGAGTACTTCTAATTTGATTTCCTCTATAGCCTCATGGATTTGTTTTTTTATTTCACTTGCTATATTTTCAGAGATTTCTGATGTGTTACTTTTAGAGTTGTCTATTTCAATGTCTCCTATACTTGCTCTTGATGGATTAGATGTTTGAGATTGCATTTTGCTTTTTTGTTTTGCCATTTTTCTCTTTTGAGTTAGTGTTTTGTCCTTCAATCCTGCTAGGGTAGCCCCAGATGCAGGGTGTGGTTTTACCACCCCAGAGCAGAGTTTGGAGTCTGCCCTGTGAGCTGGGATACTGCTGCAGCATGTGGTCATGGACCTGGGTTGGGTTCTAGGCCCTGCTCTCCACCTGGAGATTGCTGGGTGTGGCCCAGCTCGGCCTGCTTATCTTTTTAGCAAGACACATTCTTTCTTGTGTTCTTATGATTGTGCTATCTCTCCTCTCTGTGTAGGATTTGTTTGAATATTTTCCATAATGCTAGTTTTGGTTTCCATTATTCTTAACTTGGAAGACTTATTTCTCCTTCTACTTTGAAAGATAACTTTGATAGATACAATAATTTAGCTCGACATTTATTTTATTTCATGGCTAAAAATATATCATTCCGTGCCCTTCTTAGCTATAAGCTTCTGCTGAGAAATCTCCCAGTTATTCTAATAGTTGGTCTTTATAAATGACTCGATCCTTCTCTCCTGCATTGTTTAATATTATTTTTTTGTTTTGTACTTCTGGTAGCTTAAATATAATGGTCATGCTTACCTGGGGTTCTAAATGCCTCCTCTATCTGAATATCCATATCTTTCCTAAGAAGTAGACATTTTATATCATGCCTTATCTGAGACAGTTTTCTATGCTATTAGTCCGTACAGCTGCTTCTTCATCTATACTTATAATTTGTGGATTTGCCCTTTTAACTTTGTATCATAGGTTTTGGGTGTTCTATTCATTTCTGATTTTTCTCTTTATTAATATCTAAATATGAGCATTAACCAATCTTGTCTTTGAGCCTTGATATTGTTTCTGGTGAGACTTTGCACTGGTCTTTTTTTCTTTTTTCACTTATTGAACTTTTCCTTTCCAAATAATGTTTGGTTCCTTTTTCAGAATCTATACCTCTTTATTAAATTATTCTTTCATATCCTCTATTGCCTTTTAATTCACTCAGCTATTTTTTTGTATCCTCTTTGGGGTTAATGATCATTTTTAATACCATTCTTTTGAATCATTTACCTGGCATTTCATCTACCCCAGTATCTTTGCAGTCAGTTAGGACAGAATTGTGACATTTTAGAGGAATCATATTGCCTTGTTTTTCCATGATTCTTGTAATCCTGTGTTGAGATTTGCACATCTTTGGAACGGGTATCTCTTGTGCTTTTATGTGAGGGTTTTGTGGAGGACCACCTGGATGGCTCTCCTTGAATAAAGAGTGGTTACCTCCACCTTGGCTAAACCTGGCCCATCTCCACATACTGCCATGAACAGCGCTGCCTGGGTCTCTTCTTTATTCCTTCATTTGGCTCTAAGAGATGTAAATAGGGCTGGCTGAGGTGCTGATGCATGATCTTTGAAGCCAGGTGACATTTGCTGTTTCCCCACCCCATGACTCCTTAAAAACCTGATGTAGCTGGGTGGGGTAAAGAGCCACCACTTACGCTGTCAACCAGGACTGAGCCTTGAGATAAGAGGCTATGACTTCCTAGGGCAGAAAAGCTTACACTTCCTAACTGGAGCATCAGCCCCCAAATATCAGATGCTAACCCATTGTGTTATGTAGATTACTCTTTCTGCATATCCTTCCCTCTGCATATTGCAAAGGTGGGCTCAGGCCACCTGTCCAGGCTAGCTTATAGCACTGCCTTTCTCACAGTCACTCACCTTCAAGCCACACCCTTCTTCATGAATCAGGTTGGGCCCTGGGTGGAGGCCTTTGTTCTGGTGAACCACTGTCTTGCCTGGACTTAGGACCCCTTGGCACCCCATAATTATAAATATGCCTCAGTGTCTTTGTTCTCACTGTGGGTTGCACTGGAAGTGGTGGATTAGAATTAACTTGCTGGAATTCCAATCACTTTTTGATAGGGTTACAAATATAAACTTCTCAGAATGTGATGAAGTTTGAGAGGTGCACTCTCTAGACCTTCTGAGGGACTGGGCTTCTCCTGGTGATGTGCCTTAGGTTACCATCAAAACACTTTATGTGACAACTCTTGCTTCTTGTCACCAAATGGTGGGACCACCAGCCATTGTGCTTTCCACCACAGCCCATGCCCTAGCTGTTCACACTTCCTGGCAGGTCACGCCAGTCCTGGACAGCCATTGCCCACTCAGCCTCTGAATTGTGACTTGTGTGAGTTCTGTTTCCCAGAATGATTTACTCCTTATCTATAAGACCCCTCTCAAGATGACATGTGCCCACAGTTCTCTAAGAAAGCTGTATTAAGTATTAAGTCTTTTCTCTAGAGGTGCCTTTCCTCTGCATGATGCTCAGGTGACCTCAGGAGACAGTGCCCTCAAACAAAATCCCTCCATTGGATTTAAAGTTTGTATGAACCATAGATTTTTCCTGTGGTAGGGTAGTGAGCCTGCTGTTATTATGTGCATTGATTGCCTTCTCTGAGACCACATGAGGGGAACTTCCAGAACTGCTTCAGAAGGGGAAAAGCACTGGGCAGCTCTCAATGACCGTTCAATGAAGGATGGGACCAGACACAACTGAATAGTCATTGAGAGTTGCATTTCACCAAAACATATGATGAATATTTAAATTTTTAAAAATGCATTACATTGTAAGAGTCACATTCCCATCAATCCCTCTCAGAACATGCCCACACACTTTGAACATATCCCACTGGTCTTGCCTCCCCTTCTTACCCACACGGCCCACTCCAGCAGCAAGACAGAGGTCAGCAGTGCATCTCTGGACAAGATGAAGCCTGTGCAGCTCATCTTTCCCTGCCTCTAATTTTATGCTTTTATCTTTTTATGAATCAAGGTTAGTAATTTTCTGCAGAGAACTAGGAGGAAGGGAAATGCATAATAATCTATATTAAAAGGCTGGCCACCCTTCTAATTTTCTGTACTGTCCCCAGAAAGGTGTAATTTTCTTACCCGATTTAGTTTTCTTTTTTAAATGCATGTTCATGTTATTTCATGTGAACAAGTGTGTTCTTTTTAGGCAATCAGCTTTTTCAGACCACACCTTCTATGGTTGCCAGGCTAGGAAAATAAAAGTGATCTAATAAGGCAGTACTTATGTTGAAAGTAGGTAATCTAAGAATTTTTATTTTAAAAACATTTCTGAAAACAACTCTTGGCAGCTTTTGTCTCAGAAGGCTCCCTTTCAGTTTTTTTCCTCCCAGTGTGAAGAGTGATATAAATAGACTTTTCTTCGCTTGTGCAGGGCAGTTAACATCAGGGTGCGTCGCACCTGGTATTGACTCTTGGAAAGAATCTTGTGCAGCTGTGATACCTAACTCGAATGGATGTGCTTTTCAGTGTAAGAGGAGCTTTAGATGTCTTCTGAAAAGAAAAGCAGAACAGACACAAATTTCCAGAATGAAAAGCAACGCAAAGATGATGTGTGTCCACAGTCTGAAATGCCAGAAATGTGGTCAAAAGTCTTCATCTACGCCAGAGGTCGAGCTGTCTGCAGCCACAGGGAAATCCGTGTGCCTGTCCTGAGGGTGGCTTCACCACCCCAGTCTTAGGGCCACAGCAAGCCTGGCACCCAGCCCCCGTCCTGCAGAGCAGACCCTCTGGCCCTCAAAGACAGAACTGAGACAAGAGCAAGGAAAGAGTCTAGTGCTGGGCCTGGGCCGGGCAGGGCTTGTTCTGCCTTGGAGAGGTGGCAGGGTAAGGCCAGGCCAAGGTGTGCTTGTTCAGTGTGTGCGCTGGCCGTAGAAGACCAGTGGGAGACTTTGGTGCAGCTCACGGCGGCGAGGCAGGAGCATGGGGACCACTCCCTGCATTTGAATTTCAGGCGGACGATGACTTTTTAGTAGCAGCAGGATGTCCCACGCGTGTGTGACACATATTTACCCTACAAAATGATTTCTGCTTTATCTGATGCAGAAACTTAACCGAGAGTTGTGTGTTTTTATTTGCCAGCTCTAACATTGAGGTTGAGGACTGAGGAGATCCGGACAGACTGTGCCATAAGGATCTTTCTTGGGCTGTCCGATTCCAGGTCTTCAGAGCGGGGCTCAGGCAGGATGCCTTCTTTGGTGTGAGCACGATTTTGAGGCTCATTGTTGTCCTGTAGCTGTTTTCTTCTTCTTATCGAGTAGTATTTGTTTATGTGCAAATACCAGTTTATCGACTCACTCTCAAACCATTTCCAAACCAGAGCAAATTTTATTTTTTAAACAGGATTATTCCATTGTTTCCAGTTCTGCGTCCTGCATGACTACTACACTAGTCTTCGCTGAAAATCAACCCTCAGCAGATTTGTTCTGCTCTGTGGCATTTTTCTGTCTTTGCACAGCGCCACACCGTCTGACAGTGCCACAATCACTGCAGAGGGATCAGTCACCAGCGCCCAAGGGCCAGTGGTAGCTGGCCCCACCTCTGAGTGGGATCCGAGCCGGGATGCTTGGGGAAGTGCGACTGCAGAATTTTTTTTTAATCAGTGTCCCTGTCTGCATTCACATCTGTGTCTATACTGAGCACCTCTGTTTCTGTCTTTATGGACCTTTTTTGAAGTCCATCCCTGGTCCCTGTATTGCTTTGTAAAAGCAATAACACAGGACATCTTTATATGGCCTTATTATAGAAAGTGTGTGTTTCCCCTCTGCCTTTCTGCAGTAATTTTTTTTTCCTTTGAGGGGGCATAAAACTTGTGGAAATTTCTTAAAAGTAAGTTTACTTTACATTTTAAAACTTCTTAGCTTTCAGGCCTTTTCTACTTTTGCTGCAAAAGATGTTACCACAACAGACGGATGCCAGAGTTCTATGTTAATCCCAGCAGTTTCCAGGATTTTTTTTTTCTTCCCACAAACCATATGGGAAGTAAAACATCTCCTGTTTGATACATTCCCACAACTCTCTTTAGGTTTCTGAACCATTTTAAGTAATAAATAGCTGGGATTCCGCTCGCCTTCTCCCGCTTAGCACTGGGCATCTACATCAAAGTCGTGGGTCACCTGTTTACACTGCATCGTTCCCAGCTCCTGCGCTTGGTCCTCAGCTGTGTGTCCGATGGCTGTGGCTCTGTGGCTCTCAGAAGTGAGTGGTGGCCCTGGGCCCTGTGTGGCTTGGCACCGCCTGCATCACTCAGCAGGCTTCATGCCTGTAGCCAGTAAGCAGGTTGGTAGCTCCAGGTGATGAAAATTAGGGTCCAACAACAAGTGTGCCCAAGCCACTGGGTGCCACTGGGCTCTTCCCAACTCCATCTCGATGACACTGTTGCTGGTGTGCTGTCAGCTGTGCTGGGAATATTTAGGTGTAAGCAATGAATACAGTGAGTGTTTAAAAATAAAATCAGTAAAAGACATGCTGCTGTGGATCCTCCTCAGAATCCTCCCCCTGGCTTTGATCACACTCATCTCACTATCCTGGCCCCTTTCGGAAGCAGTTCTCGAAGTTCAGTGAGTATCTTTGGCTGCACTGTTGTGGCCGCCTCAGTGATGTCCTGAATTGATTTAAAACGCTGACCTTTCATGGTCATTTTGACATCGGGGAGGAGACTGAAGTCACATGGTGCCAGATCTGGTGAATGAGGTGGCACAGTGATGCCTCCCCAAGCCTCCTTTCTGCTGGATGCAGTGGCAGCAGCATTCACTGCAGCTCTGACTGCACCTCTGAAAGACACCTGTGCGCGAAAGAAACTGACCAGAGTGTGAACTAGAACCCCAGCCCCATCCCACCTCCCAGTGGGGGCAGCTGCCGAGCACTTAGCGGTGAGTACTGAGCACAGTCCTTCTGCCCGTGAGCAGACATGGAACCATCGGACACTGCCACTGGGTGGAGGGGAAGGGCTTGGGCTGTGTGACTAGGTCATCCGAGCACCACCACCAGACGCCATGGACAGCCATCCTGAGCTCCTGCCCTAGCCTGCAGGGCCGTGTGGAAGAGGATGATGAAATACCGTGGGAGGACAGCCTGCGGCCGGGCGAGGGGACCCCTCTGCAGACGGTGTCATTGGTGTGCCTGGGCTGTGGTGGCCACCTGGGGCCAGTCCACACTGGCATTCATTCCCGCAGCTGTGGCCGAAGATGACCTGTGTCAGGCCAGCTGTGCCTCCTTATGAAGAGTCAGGAGGCCTCAAGAAAAGTTGGGAAGTTTCCCAACCAGCTTGTGCTCAGGAATGATCTAGAGCGCTGGGGCCATCTCTTGGGGTCCTTTATGCCATCAGACCAAATTGCCCAGAAGTAACTTGCAGCCCTGTTTCCACGTGTTTTCAGTTAGAAAGGAGGGGTGCGGATTTTATCCTAAATGAGATGGGGATGTTCCAGAGAAGTTGTGTTTCAGTTTGAATTAAGTTTCTATGTGACTAAAAGGTAGATGACATTTCTTATAAACAGCGTGAACCTTCAAGGAAAGCAGTATCGATCTGGGACGGCGCTTATGGATGACAAACTGAGGATGGAATTTTGCCCTTCGTGACCAGAGTGTTGTGTAGAGCCTTGGAATATTCCAGAACTCTGATCACACGCTGCCTCTGCCTCTCTCTTTGGGGCCGTGCAGCTATGCATTAGTAACTATTTGTTCAGTGTGTGCAGGCTCTGAGACAAGCATCCAGCAGTACCGGAGTAAGATTCCTATCCCTCAGAGTGCAGTTCCTTTGTAGAAGATGGAGAAATAAAACAGTTACACCACAGTGTAATAAATGCTTTACTGAACCTCAAAAGTATTCAGGAAATCTTTCCAGACTCGGTGATGTTTGGAAAGCAAACTCAGTGTGGGAGTTTCTCTACCAGAGGAGGCCAGGGAGCCTGCTTCAGGACAAGGGGAGGGGAGATAGACCAGAGAGCCCTGGACTCAGTAGCAGGTGCCCATCCAGAAGGACCAAGTGATGAGGTCCATGCTTTGTGGATTCTCTGAATTACTGTTCAACATGGCATGAGAGAAGAATCAGCCATGCTGGGACTGGGAAAAGCCTACCAAGAAGCCTATTAGCCAGCCCTTCTGATAAGCTGCACAAGTCATGTGGGACCCAGGAAGAGAAAAGTCTGATAGTGCTTCCTGTGAGCCTACTGCATGGGCTGAGAATCACAGCACCCTGCTGCCCCAAGCAGCCGACTGGTTCAGAGGACAGGCTGAGTGAATAGCAACTGAGATACAGAAGGCAACTAAATGCTTGTATTGTCTGGTTGATTTTGCAGGTCTGGGGCTGGCACGCTGAGGATCTATTGGGAGGATAATGGGAGGACGGTATGGAATATAGCAAATATGGGGGATTTCCTTCTATCTTGTCTTTGAAATCCAGTACTGTTCTTATTGTTTATTTCGTTCCAATTATTTTGGCTTATTCTATGTTCTGCTTTGATTGGTTTTATTCTGTTATGTTTTGGTTTGATTTTATTATACCTGACGGATTGGACAACTACTCTGAAGATACCAAGATACACTATGAGAGCCATTGTTGTTTTCCTAGTATCCTGCTTTGAAGTTCTGTACGAAATTTCACTGCTTTGTTTTGCTTGGCTTTGTTCTGTTTTGTTTGGTTGGATTTTATTAACTTAAAAAAAAAAACTCAGGGAATGAGAGTGGAACCATTTTGTCCAGTGACAGCTGACACCCAGGGCAGTGGAACCTGGCTCCACAGTGAAGGCTGAGGCCCTGGGAGGAGGCCGTAAGGGTTAGAGCAGCCCTGTGACCCTTCATCCTGCAGCCCCGCTGAGGTGCTGGAGCAGGGCTTGGGGAGAGCTTCTGAAGAGCTGTGGGTCCAATCCCACCCAAGGGTGGGCTGGATTAACGGGCACTGTGAGAACCCACCTTCCCAAGCAGGTGCCCAGCCTATGGGAGGCACAGCAGGCAAGGGCATGGGGCTCTAGGGAAATGGTTCATTTTCCTTAAGTCACTTCCCTGAATACTTCAAATCTAGTTATTTTAAGTCCAGAAATAATAAAAATTGTACCCACTGAGTGTGGTGGTGCGTGTCTATAATCCCAGTAATCTTGGAGGCTGAGGCAGGAGAATCAAAATTTTGAGCCCAGTTTGGGCAGCTCAGTGACTTAGGGAGACTCTGTCTTAAGATAAAACAAAAAAATCAAAAGGTCTGGAGATGCAGCTCAGTGCAAAGGTCTTCAGTTCAATCCCCAGCACCACAGGGGGGAAAAAAGAAAAAGAAAAAGAAAAAAGAAAAATCGCACCTATTTATGGAATACATGATGTCCCCTTACAGTGTGCATTGTGTAATGTTCAAATCAGAGTCAGTATATTTATGTCTTCAAACACTTATCATTTCCTTGTTGTGAACATATTGGAATTCTAAGCACAGACTCTGATGGGGAGTTTCATTAGCTGAAGGTGACCAGAATGACCAGGGTTCCCCATCTCAGGTTCCCGTGGGGGCAGGAGCCTCAGCCTCCCCCGAAGAGATACAGGATGGCAGGATCCCAACGGTTTCACTGCATTGGTCCATCTGAGAGCTGGGTGTTCTCAGTGTGGGGCTACAGACACAAAGGGCCACGGTTCAGCATTCACCACTGCTGGTGACACATTGTGTCCAGGATTGTCGCACCAGCAGCTCTGCAGTTTCCTTGGCCTGGTCTTGTGGTTGGAGGACGTGCTAGGTCATCCCTGACCACCCTTCACTCTTAGGAGCTTCAGTTTCTAACAACTACAGGGAGTGAGATAAACACTGTGACCTCCAGTTCTGTCACCAAGTCTAAGAATTCATGGTGGATGGTGTCACCCACTCTGATGCCCCACCATGCTGGAGACCCACAGCCCTGCCCTTTGTTACTTTGCCCAAGGGTACAGAGGACCACCATGCATTCCCCTGAGTGGTCTCTGAGTCATATCGGGACATGACATTCCTTGGATTTGTGCAGATGTGTGTAGTCTCTGACCCCCTTCCCTGCCCTCACAGGACCACATTGAAGAGACGAGGTGGTTATTTAATAATACACTTTACGCCCTGTGGTCACGGAGCCAGAGCCTATTGCCGTGTGACAGATCCTTAGATGATACTGTGCAATGTCTAGCAATAAGAGCAGACAAAATACTAGGGCTCCAGGGAGCGAGTAGTGTGAGCAACCTGCCAATAAAAATGTGGAAGCTGACACAGTCAATCTCTCTTTCTAGTGCACTTCACCCGGATGAAGGTCAGGGCTCAGTGGGGCCGATGCCCACTCCCCCTCCCCGGACTCTTCCCTGCTTCCACAGTGCACAGGGGCAGGGGGTTCCAACAGGCTCTAAGTCTCCGGGCAGCTTTTAATGGTGCACTTTACAGCGCGGCCATAAAACATCCAGAGTTCATGGGCTGGAATCCGGGACCTCTTCTCGGTGGTACTGTAAAGTCAAACCCCTGGGAGTGGACTTCACAGTTCTTACGGGGAGAGGTCATGTGTTCTGAAAGCCGAGGGCTTTTATATTACTAGGAAGAGAAGGATGTTTATTTATTAAATTATCTGTGTGGCTTAGTCCCTCACTGCTGCATCTCACAGGCCAGACGCGGACGGCACAAGGGCACCGAGTAGCTGGCGCTCGTAGCGTGTGAGAAAGGAAATGAAGACACAGGCCAGCTGCTCTCCGGCTTATTTTGCACCCTGACTATGAAGGAGGGGTCGAGCTCTGACCACAGCAGGTTCTGCTTCCTTTTCAGAGATTCATGATGTGTGTGATTGAAGAAAGCTAGGACCGACTGGGCTTTGTGAACTGGGAAGTCATGTTGTATTATTATACCAGAATTTTCCCTCTGACTGTTCTTGGTCTCATGGGAAACTAGATCACCAGCTAAGCATGTTGAATTTGTGAGAGGAAGATTGATTTTTATTTAGTTGTAGGCAAAATGGGTCCTTGGTGGCTGGTGTACCCACAAGCGTAGTGGCAGCTTCTCGAGTTCCCTCTGGAAGGACAGAGTCTAAGCGACAGTGACACGTCTTTATTTCCTTGCCGTTTCCCCTCCCCTTCTTTTTCCCTCTCTCACCCCATCTTTCTCAGGACATGATTCCTCTAGTGCTGCTGTGTTGTGGGTCTGGACTGTCCCCAAAACACTTGTCCAGTTAAGGCTTGGTCCCTACGGCTCATGATGGCACCATTTGGAGGTGGTGGACACGGGAGGAGGTAGGTCACTGGGGTCCTTGAAGGGGATCTTGGCCCCTGGCCCCCACCTGCCTCTCCCTGATTCGTGGCTACCAGAAGGTGAGAAGCTTTGCTCTGCTCTAAGCTCCCCACCAAGGTGTTCTTTCTAACCACAGAACTAAAAGTCTGGAGCCAGCCAACACTGGATGGATCGATGCCAGGAGCCAGAACAAACCTTTCATCCTTTCAGTTGGTATCTCTCAAGTATTTTTGCACAGTCACGGAATGCTGACTAACACAACTACAAAGGTATTTTTTCACTACCAATATAATAAATCATATTGCTAGTTCTTGGGTGTTAGCTACAGTGAGAAGTTAGGTTTAGGGTGTCAGAGTGTCCTCTGGGATTTAAGCTGATTATAAAATCCACAGAGGAGCAGATAGCCCCTTATGACCAAAGGTTTAGCCACTAAATAGGAGGGCTCAGACAGCCAGGGTACAGGACAGCACTGAAGCCCAGAGGCCAGCACCACCCAGGCCCCGTGGGGATGTGGTGACTGGGAGGCAAGCAGCTGGGTTTTACCCGGGGAGCTCATTTAAACTGAGTCCCTGTGCTCTGGGGAAGCCACCTTCTCCTTCCCTTTGGCTTTCTTCCCAAGGTTTCCTGCAGGGAGAGAAAGGGCCGCTCCTGCTGAGGGTCCATGCGGTCTCTGCCCACTGGCCTTTTCCATGGGGGCCTCACCTGAAGGGCCTCTCTTGACGGTTCCGCCGCAGTGACTCTGGTACAGAACTGCAGCCTGGGGGAGACTTCTTGTTCTGCTTTTCTTAGATGAGATTCCTCCACTGGCCACAGCTGCCTGTGGTCACGGTCACGGTCATGGTGACAGGTGGGTGTCAGACCTCAGCAGCAGTAACTCTAGAAAATGCAGAAAGCACATGAAAGGAGGAAGTGCCCACGGCCTGCAGCTTCTCCACGCAGCAATAATTAGGGTTTAAATATGCTACTATTTTATTTTTCTGTTTAACAGATTTCAAACTATACTGCATCAAAATCTAAGAGCAGTTACTGGAGTTCAGGTCCTCAGTGGGAGATGCTCTCTGGAGGGGCGAAGTTGGTTCGGCAGAGGAGTGTGCATTCCCGGTGTGAAGGCAAGGCCGTCCTCCAGGTAGTTCTGTGGCCGCCCTCTGTGGCTTCGGCTCGGCCGTCTCCCGTGAATCAGCGATCGCCAACCTTTCTTTCGGCCCGGGGCACTGGTTTCGTGGAAGATAATTTTTCCATGCATCGGGCTGAGCTGGGTGGTGATTTGGGGCTGGTTCAAACCCATTACATTTATTGTGCTCTTTACTCTTTTTTCTTTTTTTAATTTTAAGACAAAAGATAAACAGTGAAATCAAGTTTCAAAACAGGTTACTAGGAGAATTAGAATATAGTATATTGTTGTCCTCCTAGTAGTTATTCAGAATATAGGCTACAGGAATATCTTGTCTAAACAATATTAGCACAAAACATTCTTTTCAAGGAGCAAAGAGAAGCTGCTGTAGAAGCATCGTAACTACCCTGTGTATGCGCCTATTTTTTCTTTTCCCCTTTCTTCCTTTCTCCTATCACAGTTTGTCTTTTGAAAAGTTTCTCCCCAATTCACAATATCTAGTGTTCGTTTCTGATCCTATTTGGTTATACAGTTTCTCACACTAGTGAGATAATACGATTTTTATACATATGGGTCTGATTTATTGCACTTATACATATGGGTCTGATTTATTTCACTTACTAGTATGGTCTTTTTTTTTTGTACCAGGGATTGAACTCACAATCTTACTCTTGCCAGGCCAGGCACTTACACTGCTAAACTAAACCCCCGGCACAAGTATGGTCTTGAGTTGTATACATTTACCTATAAAAGTGTCCAGTTTATCTTTCTTCATGGCTGAGTAGTACTTCATTATGTTAAAAAACCACGTTTTTTTTATACATTCCTCTGTTGATGGATGCCAAGGCTTAGCTGTTATAAATTGTGCTGCTATAAACATGGGTGCACATACATCACTGTGGTATAATGTTTTTAATTTTTTTTAGAAAGATTTCCAGAAGACACATTACTGGGTGGAATGGGACCTCTAATCCCACCCTGCTAGCATTTATTATGGTTGATTTCTGAGGACAACTATTCTTTTTGAGGTGAGATAGAATCTTAGTATTGTTTTAATTTGCATTTCTCGAATGACCAATGATGTTGAACATCTTTTCATGTACTTATTTTCCATTTATATTTCTTCACCTGAGAAGTGCATATTCATCTCAGATGCCTATTTTTGGATTGGGTCTTTGAATTTGGGAAGCTTGATTTTTTTCAATTCTTTCTATGTTCTAGATCTAAGTCCTTTGTCTGAGGGACAGTTGGCTAAAATTGTTTCCCACTCTGGGCTTTCTTCTCACTCTGTTGTTGATTTCTTTTGATGTACAAAAACTTTTTAATAAGATGAGATCCCAGTTGGTGATTCTTTGAAATACTTGTCTTGTTGTTGGAACTTGAGGCACTGGGAAAACAGGCAGCCAGCACACCCCTCTGGTATGGGGCTGTAGCCTCCCAAGCCGCAGCCGCCCCAGGGCGAGAACCATATCAGCCTTTCCTGAGATCCACGCCATGTTGGAACTTGGAGCACTGGGAAAACAGGCAGCCAGCTCACCACTCTGGTGGGCGGCTGTGAGCCTACTGGCATGTGGGCTAAGAATCAAACATTCATCTCATCCCCTCCCCCCACTAACAAGTGAGAGCCAGAGATCTGAGCATCTCTTGCGAGTTTGACTGTATGCAATATAGCAAATAAGGGGGATTTTCCTCTGCCATCTCTTTAAAGGCAAATATTTTTATCTCTGTTTTGCTCTGTTCTGATCAATGGTATTGCTCTATTCAATATTCTGTTTTTGTAATTTTGGTATTTCCTTTGCTTTACCTGACTGAAGGAACAAGTATTGTGAAGAAAACCAGATATACTATTGTACCTATTGCTGTTATCCCGGTAACCTGCTGTGAGGGTCTGTACCAGTTTCACTGCACTGCCTCAATTGGCTTTTTCCTGTCTTGTTCTGCTGTATTTTACTACCTTCAAAATAAATAAATAAATAAATGAATAAATAAATAAATAAAATAATAATAAGAAAAATTTAAAAAAGTAAATAACAACAACAAAACAGATCAGTAAGGTACTGAGCAACCTGAAACATGATATGGACTTAAAAAGCAAAAGGAGGAAAAGAAAGTGCTCTAAAGGATATAACTACACGTATATTTAAGTGTGTAGGATTGATAACCATGTTGCTAAGTTTTTGTTGGATCAGTGAACAGAACTGTCTGCACTCTCACTGTTTGAATGTCCACTTTGTATGCTTTAATTGTGTAATTTGAACAACTCTATCCAAGAAGACAATATGTAAGGTATCAACTAGTGACTTCTTACTGTTTATTTTTTTGAAATTCTGTATTGTTTTTACCCTTTTTTCTGTTTTGCTTCCCCCCGCCCTTTAAATTAAAAAAATACTTGTCTTGCAGTTTGAGTTTTGTTCGTGAACTCTCAGCCTACCCTAATGTCATCACAATTTCTACTTAACTTGTCTTCCAGTAGATTTAGTGTTTCTGTTTTAATATTTGGATCTTTGATCCATTTTAGTGCGAGGTGATTGACATGGGTCTAGTTTTAGTGTTCGGCATAAGGAGAGCCAGTTTTTCCTGTGCTCTTTATTTCTATTATTGTTATTATTATTATTACATTGTAATATAATGAAATAGCTGTATGACTTACCATAATGCAGAATCACTGGGGGCCCTGAGCTTGTTTTCCTGCAGCTAGGTGATGGGAGACAGCAACACCCAAAGTGTGTACTTATGTCCAGTCTACTATGTAACCTTATTGCAGTGGCTGTCCCTGTAGAAAACTTGCTAGGAGGCTAGAGAAGCTTTACAGTGCTTTTGTGGCAATCTCAGCATGTTCCACCTTGCGTTTCATCCAGAGCACATGGAGATCTAAGTTGTCCCAAATCTCATGCAGTTATCCTCTTCGAGATTAGACAAGGTCTATCCATCTGGCCTATTCACCAATGGGTCGTAGATTCATTCCTTGCCAGTCTGGCCATCTTTGCAGTTGGGAAGACATGAATATACTCTTTTGAGAGCTGAGATAGGTGGTCATGCACCAGCTGGGAGACAGAAAGCCCTGGTTCAGGGTCTTCCAAAATCTCTGCCAATGTTTAAACCTTGTTGTAAACCCCAATGTGCACTTGTCACGCCTATGATTCCAATTTGACTTTGAAGACATCATTCTATCTGTTGACTTGAACATGGTTGACAGATTGAGTCCATTGAGCAGGCTGAATATATTATATTAGTAAGCAAGTTTTTCAATCCATTCTGTGCCACTGAAATGTGCTTTCAGCGGGGACTGGTTTTTTGAAAGAACCCTCTGAAGCAGCTCTTGTAACTCAAAGACTTTGGCCAGTGATCTACCACTTCTGCGTACAGGATGCATGTGCTCTGCATCCATCTCCCCCCAGAGCCGCACAAACAGGCATGAGGTAATGCCGTGTCTCTTAATGTGACTGATAATTTCAATCACATCCTGCAATTGTTGTGAAGTTCAGGTGACATTTTTTGGCCAGCCAGACTCTCTGTATGGATGACACAGTGGGTTGTGTCACATTCAGAGCTGACCTCTCTGACTAGAGCAGTGAGAGGAAAAAGCTGTCCAGACATGACAGCCTCCACATCCATGTGTGTACTGACCTGAAATGACCAATTCAGTTTTCCCGATACTTAATCACAACAGAGCTGGAATGGCTCCGCAGCTGTGGTATTCTTTGGCAACAAAAGTGCACACACATATCCTCACATTCTTCCTCTTGAAGAAATAGATGGCACAAAAACAAGCATTGTGGTCTTATCATTCATATCAGCAGATGCGTAGAAGTGGATCATGCAGCACAGTGACTCACCAATCCTGTCGGCCAATCATGTCTCAGCATCTTCTGCTATTTCATCTACGCTTCCAGTTACGACGCCAGCCTCAGGAAGAACACACGCCACCTTCTGAATGAAGGCTTCTCTTGAAAGTTCACAGTGCACGTCCTCAGTCACAGGGAGGACTGACTTTTCAACAAGCAAAGAATTTCCTGGCTGTAGCAATGAGGTCGGCCACTAAGAATGACATGCCCAAGTGCTCTCAGTTGATGAAGTTGTGCCCTTCAATAATTGATGTTCTTGGTGTTCACCTTTCTTTCCTTTTGAAAATTTCCAGACTCGTCTTTTAAAGCAGGATGCTGGGTCTGCATGCGACAGAGCAGTCTTGCAGGCTTGCTGGCTTCCTTAGACCGTCTGTCACCACGTATTACACAAAGCATGGCTGGAGAATGTGAATTACCTGCTGCCGTGAGCCCATTGGTTAAGCAGGACTCTCAATGGCAGCTTTCTTTCTGTTAGCCTCTCCCAGCCTTCTGCTGTCTCATCCTTGGGTCTTTTCCCCTTTTCAAAGATGCTCCCAGTGATCTTTGTTTTCCCTCGTTTTGGCTTGTGGGTTTATCAAAACAGTGACTGATTCAAGTGTGCAGCAGTGGAAAGAGAGGTGGAAGGATGCAGTCAATAAAACAGTGGGCGGGGCACACATGGGCTAAAGTGAGTGCTCCATTCTGATCTAATGCCTGCCGCCAAATGCAGCTGAACTGACACTTCCTATTCACCAGTAGGATTTTGGTATGAGTCTACAAGCAACTGGTTTGTAAGGTCTCTGTGCAGTCCCACTTCTCTGCTAATGCTATTCTGTGTCTGCAGCTGCTCCCCAGTGCTAGCATCACTGCCTTGGTTCTATTTTGGATCATTTGTAATTGGATTCTTATAAGGAGTATGCCACTAGATCCCTGCATGCCTGATTCACAGTTGGGTTTGTGCTCCTATGAGAATCTAGTCTCTTCTGGAGGTGGAGCTCGGGCAGTGATGGGAGCCATGGGGAGGAGCTGTAAATACAGATGAAGCTTGTTTTGTTGCCTGTCACCCATCTCCTGCCACCCAGGATAGCACTGTCTGCCCCAGCTGCCCACTGGCCTGTCCGACAAGAGGTCTTAAGTGCTGTCTCCCTCATAAGGGAGGGCCCTTGCTCTGTGGATGGTGGCCAAGCCACAGCATTCTGAATTCTTGATTGAGACCCCATTCTTTTCTGTCCCATGGCCGTGAGAGAGCTGGCCATCTCCAGCTAGTCTGTGCAGTTACTATGGTTTATATTTGGGTTTTCCCCCAAAGCCTCCTGTGCTGGGAGGTGGGGCTTGAGGGAGGTGGATGGATTATGGTGGCTCTGTATGTGAGTCAGTGTTAGGAGGTAGGATCTGGCCAGAAAAGGAGGGTCACTGGGAGCATGACCCCCCGGAAGAGGCATATCTCCTCCCTGGCTCCTCTCTTCACTCTGCATCCTGGCCACCATGCTGATGAGAGCAGCTTTTCCCTGCCAGACCCTTCCAGCACACTGTGACAATGCAAGGACTAAGCTTTCTGAAGTGTGAACAAAATTCACCTCTCTTCCTTTAAGTTTGGGTATTGGGTTCAGCAACAAGAAAGTGACTGAGACAGCAGAGAAGATGCTGACATCTGCCTTTGTGCCTGCCTCTGGTGTCCAGTGAGCCTGGAAAGCTGGGCACTGCTCCATCACCTAAAGATGCTGGGGGTGCAGTGGGGTGCTAAGCCAGGGTTCTCTACCAAAGTGACCCTAGAAAGTGTCTCAGTCCCCAGCACCACTGTCACCAGCAAATGTTCCACCCTGGGGTGACTCAGGGGAGGCTGGGTGAGCAGGTGGCTTGGGATTCAGGTCCAGGCAGGGTCCCACAGGATGCAAAAAAAACCACTCAGACCCGTCTACTTCCAGAGATGGGAAGCTGGGCCTTCTTTTTTGCAGTACTGGGAATTGAACCCAGGGCCTTCACATTGAACTTCAAACCTAGCCCTTCCTAGTTCTTACTTTTTTAAAGCCTGGGTCTTAGTAAATTGCTAAGTTGCTTGGGCTGGACTTGAACTTGCACTCTTTTGCTTCAGCCTCCCAGAGTGCTGGGCTGGTACACATGTGCCACCATGCCTGGCTCCTTCCAGTTTTTATTACTAAGTCTCTACTTTGCATGTAGATCCTTGTTACTGGACCATCTTCTTCTCTCCACTGGGGTCTCCCTGTCGCAGGTGCCCTGCCTCCCGTAACACTGAAGATGAACTGCCTCTCCCCTGAGCCTGAGGGCCGGCTGACCACCATGCTGCCATGACCTTCAGCCAGCCAGCATGCAGGGGCCTGCACAGGGCCCTGGACAGGGAGCTGACCTCTCATGCCTTCTGGACCCCGTCCTCTCCTGCCTGGCCACTTTAACAGCCTTGCTCCAGCCCCAGGGGACACCAGGGGGAGTCCCCAAGGTGAGCCTGAGGCCCCAGGGTGAACTCAGGAAGCATTTCCTTGTGACACCCTGAGTGTGTCTGGCCACTGCAGTTCTAGGACACTGGGAGTCAGCTGGGGTCACCCTGTGATCAGCCTCCAAGTGGGCGTGGTCTCTTGAAAAGGGGATCTTGGCAGCAGCTGATGCCCAGGCCCCTGGGTACCTCTGTGCAAATGGGCTGAGTCAGTCCTGAGCTTTCTCCTGTCCCCCCTCGCTGCTCCTGCCTGCAGAATGACAGATGTGCCTTGGGCTGCTGAGGGGACTGGCCTCTCATTGTCAGTGTCAAGGAGCGGTGATTTATATTCCAGCCCAGACTGCCAAGGCCTTGATCCTGTGCTTCGTTCTCTGATTTTGCAGCTGGGACCCCTTCCCAGTGGTGGAAGTGGGGTGGGCCCCCCTGGAGCTCTGGGACCCTCTGCCCCCTCAGAGCTGATCAGGGACCCCAGGGCCTCAGCTCAGAGGCTCGGCCTGCAGCCTGGCTGCTGGTCCAGCCTTGCCCAGGCACTGCCCACTCTCATCTGTACTCTGGCTTTGCCTCTTCTGTTCTTTGCATCTGCATTTTAATAATTGAAATACAGGCTCTGCCTTACATGGCTTTCTGTCCGGGTTTCCTGTCTAACACCCTGATTCAGAGTTTGGAGGGTTTTGCAGGGGAGACCCAGGGAGAATGGGGATGGTCTTTTGGGATGGAAATGCCTATTGTGATATGCTGAAAAGAGATTGGAAAGGGAGGAAATCTCCTGAGAGGTCACTGGCCTGGGGGCTTGCAGTGAGTCCTTGAGGGAAATAGGAGGGGACACAGGTTCTCTCATCTGCCTAAAGCTCATGTGATTTGTTTCTATTGTACATGGAGAAAATTTAAGAATGTTATAAAATCAGAGCTAAGGGACACCAGTAGCATTGTCCCGATTGTCCAAATAAAGCCATCTTTAGGATTTGGTTGTGCTTGCTCCTGGCTTTCCCCTGCCACTGTGTTTTATTCTTTCTGCATGTGGCAGTGATCCTGTAAGCCACAGCAATCCAAAACAATTCCCTCTTTTTGGGGTAGGGGGTGCAGGTATTTTATTTGGAAAAATAGTGAAGCCCCGCTGTTGTTAATACTTAGAAACTACTGATGGCCTATGGTGACTCGGCGGGAATTGGGGGATCTGAGGAGTATTTGCTTGCAAAGCTGTGCTGTTCACTGAGGTGCACATGGTCAGACACAGGGTGACACAGAGTGTGTGGCTACTGAGGGGACATGAGGAGGGGGGAGTAACCACCACAGCCAAGATCTAAAGACACCATAGTGACATCTGGCATGTTTGTGCTCACAGTCTTTGAGAAATGTTTTAGATTTGTTCAAGGCAGAGAAGACCAAGACAGGGAGAAGTCAGGCAAGAAAGGGCCAGCGGAGGACTCAGGTCCAGTGCCTCAGGGACAAAGGCTGAGCTGCAGTGTGAGAGCAAGTTCAGTCCACTGAGGCAGAGGGAGAGGCACCTGGTTAGAGTCTGAGTCTGAGGGCGTGAGCCCCTAGGGCTGACTAGACCTGTGCGCCTGCTGTGTCCCCTGCACCTTGTCTGACAAGCTTCATGCGTTCCATCATCAGAGTAAAAATATTTAAAGTATTTGTCCTGATTTGTTTTCACAGACCAGGCAAAAAAACAAACAAACAAAAAAAAAAAACAAAGAAAAAAAACGGTTGTGCCTGTAGATGAGAAGGGAAAAAATCATAACCGTCTCAGGGTTTCACTGAAAATCCAGTTTGCAAGAACCTTAGAGGTCCAAACAGCCCTCTGTTCTCTCTGTCTCTGTCTCTCTTTCCTCTCCCTCTCTCTGACTCTCAAGGTTTGAGTCCAAATCCTCCCATCCCAGTGGAGATGGTCAGTTTGTGCAAGGCCCCCATGGACAAGGCCACAGGCAGCTTCCTGTTGACCCAGAGCAACCCCTTTGACCCTATTCCAGCCCTGCAGATCACTAGCTGTGTCTCCCACTCGCCAGCCTGTTCCCTGCCCCTTTGTCCCATTCCACCTCCATAACAGTCCAGCCTTTCCATCGCACCAGGCCTGGGCCCAGGTGGAGCTGAAGGGTGAGTGTCTGCTCAAGGGTGGGGTGTGATCCCCAGACCATGCTCTAAGCCCCCTTTGAGGGGGACAAGAGCAGAACCATTGTGTCTGGTTATCATTTCATACCGGACTGGACATGGGGACCGATAGAAGGGGTGACTCCTGATCTATGCCCAAATCGGACCTTTCAAACTGGGCTGGGAGAGAGAAGCTTCTTTTCTTGCCAGGTGACAAAGCTGAGAAGGTCTTAGCCCAAGTGTTGTCTTCAGCCTGATTGCAGCCTGTGGGGATGCATCTCAGACAGGAGACAGGCAGGGAAAGGGACAGAGAGACATCAAGGTGGAAAGGTACAGTGGAGCCCCCCGCCCCCAGCAGCTCAAACTGCTGGGCCCCTTGAATGTGGGACAGAGCCCAGACAGGAAGTGGGCAGGAAGTTCACTGTCAATGTGCAGCTTTCTGTAGAAACCGGAAGTCAGTTATGCTGGGAGATTGAGTAAGGACCCCGAAGATGTCCCTTTATCCCCCAAACCTGTGCACATCTCCTGTGCTAGTTGGCTTTCTGTTGCTGTGACAACAGAACTGAGAAGAATCGCTTAAAGTAGGAAAGGTTGATTTGATGCATTGATTCAGAGGGTTCAGTCCATGGTCAGCTGGGTTCAGAGCCTTCAGGCAGAAATATCATGGTGGAGGGTATAGTAGAGAAAAGTTGTTTCCCTCATGGCAGCTGGGAAATAAAGACAGATGGAATGAGCTGGGGACAAGATATACTCTTCCAGGTTGGGCCCCCAGTGAGCTGTGTTACTTTTTATTCATTGCCCTAGGCCCTCGGCCCTAGGTTCTTACAGCCCATTCAGTTATAAATGGGCTTCACAGTGGATGAATCCACTGTGAAGTCAGAGCCTCATGATCCAGTCACCTTCCAAATGTCCACCAGCCACCAACCAAGCCTTCAGCACATGACTTTGAGGCATATTTTGGTTCCAAACCATAGCATAACCTCAGATAGAAAACGGATGTTGCAGATGAAATCGTCTTGAGACAAGATGGCCCTAAATTGTCTAGGAAATCCACTGTGACCCCAGAGTCTTTAATGAGTGAGGCAGGAAATTGGGAGTGGGAGATGTGGGGGTGGAGGCCTAGGGCAGGGCGATGTGAGGAAGGCTCTTGGTTACAAAACACAGGTACCTCTGGAAGATGGGAGAGGGGAAGAAACAGATGTTGTCCTAAGGCCCTAGAAGGCGAGTAGCCCAGCTAAAGTGTTGATTTTAACCTCAGGACACACAGAACAGTAAGCACATACATTGTGTTGGCTTCAACCACTGAATTTATGGTAATTTGTCACAGAAGCAAGAGCAAACTAATAACAGCTAGTCATGATTTATTTCAGTGGCCCCCAAACCTCATGCAATTATGCCTTTGTGGTTGGTTCATTGTCTAGAGCTTGGACTGGGGGTGTGAGTGCTACACCCACCTAGGGGTGGAGCCAGGAGATGAAGTAATGGCGGGAAGAAGGCGTGTCTCTCTCTCTTTTGCTGGTTTTCACCTTGCTGTTTGTGGCTGCCATGAACTGCGGCCCCGTCATGCCGCCCTGCCTTGGAGCCAACTGAGTATGGACTGAAACCTCCAGAACTGTAAGAAATAAACCTCTCCTTCTCTAATCTTTGGTGTCAGGTGTTTTGTCCCAGCAATGAGTAAAAAGTAACTAACACACAGCTACATCCAAGGAGAGAAATTACACAGATAATCATAGAAAGGATAATGGAAACCAAGTCTTTCACCATGAGGAGGGAACTACTAAATATCAAAAAGGAGAAAATTTGAGTGAACCATGACTATTGGATTGGAATTTGAAGTAATGGGTGAACCAATCATTATTATAATGTTTGTATGTGTTGACTGCCTTTTCTTTCTTTGTTTTTCATTCTTTCTCTCTCTTTATCTCTCTCTCTCTTTCTTTTTGTGTACAGGAATCAAACACAGGATCTCATGCTTTCCAGGCAGGCACTGTGCCATTGAGCTGTACCCCTGGGCCCACTGTTTCTCTTGTTAGGACAAAATACCCAACACATACACTGCAAAGGAAGAAAGGTTTAATTTGGTCTGTGTTTTCAGGGGATTCAGTCCATGGTCTGTTAGCTCCGAGGCAGAAATAGCATGGTAGGAGGCATGGTAGATAAAGGAACTTAATTCATGGGACAGGGAAACAAAGCTCAGAGGAAGAGTGCTAGTAAGAAATACACCATTCAGAAGTGCTGTGCTACCACCTCTAAGCAGGACCAGCTCTTAAGGGTGCCCCCTGCTGAATTAACTCAGATGAGTGTTGCTTCCCAGATCCAGCCGTCTCTTCAGTGTCTCATCCAGTCCCATTGCCAATTAGGAATCCCAGGTACAACCCATGTGAGTGTGTGTGTGGTTGTGTGTGAGTGTGTGTGTAGGTGTGTAAGAGTGTGTGGGTGTATTCACCAAATGCCTGGCAATTGCAACATTCCATTAGCACTGAGCACATTTTGCACTTAGATCGTGGCATGTAGGCACCTTTTCCCACTAGGCTCCTTGGAGAGACAAATTTCAGGGTGGATTAGAGGAAGCAGAAGATGAGGTAAGGTCAGCTTCTTACCCTGGAGAACAGGGAGGAGCTGAACAAGATGGGATATAGTACAAGGACACAGAGTCAGCTTTCCCTGGCCATGTCAGGAATAATCTGAGCTGCAAAACAAACATCCCGAGTAACATATTACAGTTCATTAAGTAACTCAGGAAACCACAAAAATACAAATAAATGAAGAAACTGAAAGTTTGAGAAAGAATAAGACGTGTATAGATTTAAAATTTCCCTTCTCAAAATACTCATTAATTAAAAGTAGTAGAAAAGAGAAAGAGCGGAGTACTCTGACAGAGTGCCAAGTCAGCAAGGTCACCAGCAAGGGCACGGACTGACATTGTTCATACCTGACGGGGTTCCAAGAGGATGCATCTGCCCTTCTATGACAGAGAGGCTGAAACTGTGAAGCCCAAATCGAAACCATCAGACTGATCTGCATTGGGTGACAGCCTGCGACATTACCAACCTGTTAGTTCCAAGTGCACCACGGCTATGAAGGGCAGCGAGGGACTGGGAAACTGCCTGCCTTATAGGAACGTGACATAGGTCAGGGGACAGAGCCGCGTGACTGGAGAGCCTGTCTCTGGAACAGACATCACCAGGGGAGCTGACAAAACCCGAATGCTTTGGGAGCACCAAGGTGGGAAGGCGCTGATGGTGGTGGCTGGTTCCATGAGGAGGACAACCTTGGTTTGTGCTAAGGATTCGGGATGGGGGTGTCCGGATGTCACCCTCAAAGGATCAGGGGAAAGTCTGTTTTCTCTTCAATAAATTCTTCTGTGGGTCTATGACTATTGTGGAATAAAAAGGAAGAAAAGAAGGAAAAGGAGAAGAGAGGCAACGTCTTCTTGACTAATTTTATCTGACATGCGGTTTCAGGCTTTTCAAAGGTATTTCACACCCAAGTAAAAATGGAAATATGTAACTCTACAGCAGACACAAAATGGGGAAGCTTAAAACCTTCATCAGCTGAAATACTTTTACTAGATATATTTAGATCTTTGTTCTTTAATTGCTTTCAGGGCTTAGTGTTGAGCTGAATGCTTTTTTATTTGGGTTCTGAAGCTAGAAATCCCTATGCTCAAGACTGTGAAGGGTGGAATCACAGTGCTGTGGAAAGTTGCCAAAATTTCAGAAAAATGAGACTCGGGCCTGATCTGAGGTGGCCGGTAGCTCATTAGGTCTCTGTGCTTTGAAATCTTCTCATGGCAGAAGTTTCCCAGCTCCACTGCGCGATCAGAACACGTTCTTTTCTAAGAACATCTTAGGAACGCGCTATTTTGCTTACAAGAATATGAGCATGGTGGAAACTGTAAATCCTCCTGGGTGCTGGGCTTCATCCCATGTCTCTCTCCCTGCACAGACCACTGTCCCCGGCCTGGTGAGTAGTGTTCCTGCCTGCTGGGCCTTTCTACCAACCATATGCGCTTGCCTGTGAGTACTTTAAAATTTATTTGAACAGTGTACTTTTATAGGAACAGCCCGCAACTGGCTTTCTAAATGAGGCAGCTTCTATTGACAAGTACAAGTTTCCCCTCTGTCTTCTTCTGGGAGAGTCATAGCTGCAGGTCTCACACTCTTTACTTCACTTAGAGCTGAATTTTGTAACTGGTGATAAATGAGTTGATGACTCTTTGAATCCTGTTATCATGGGTTGACACAACTGGTCTCAGATTCGGCACATGTGGAGGTGATTTTGTTAAACACCCATTAGCTGCGCCTGTGCGTCCACTGCTGCTATGTTTGTTCCCTTCCTTGTTTGTCTGTGACAACGCCATTTCCACACGAGGTCCCTTACTGTAACTTTCATGAAATCACAGGGTGTGAGTCCAACAATATTCTTTCCTTTGAAGGCTGCTTGAGCTATGTATGCATAGGTCATTTGTATCTCCATGAAAATTTGAAAGTTGCCTTGCCCGTTTCAGAAGAAACACCTTGGATTTCAATTAGGGCTGCACTGGATTTATAGACCAATTTGGGGACAAACCAAGATCTTGAAATATTGAATTCCAATCTGCTGGGGCAACACCCAGACCTCCAGTATGCTGGATTATACGACAGTTCTATTGTTAAGTTTTTTAGGAGCTTTCATACTGTTTTCCACCACCATCTCTTTGTTTTGCACTCCGCCCGAGAATGACAAGGAAGGGCCCACTTCTTCACATACTTTGGACTTCTTTTTGTTTTGTTTTGAGAATGACCATGCTGAATGAACAATAGGAGGTGTTATTTCACTGTGGTTTTGATTTGCATTTCCTGGGTGAAGGGATGTGGGACCATTAGTCATGAGTTTCACATTTCTTTTCCATATTTGCTCTTTGTGTCTTCTCTGGAGAACTGTGTGTTCAAGTTCTTGATCTATTTTAAAGCTGAGATTGGTTTTTGGCTACTAAGTTACTGAAGTTCCATTTCCGTTCCAGAGATGAACCTTCCGTCAGATGCACGGGTTGCAAATGCTTTCTACCATTCAGTATGCTCCCTTTTTTATTTTGTGGATTCTTGCTTTTGCTACGCAGGAGCTTTTCAGTTTGGTTGCAGCTCCCTCCTGCTTTGGTTTTTGTTGCCTTTGCTCCCGGTGTTGTACCCATCACTGCCGAGACCTCCCCCAAGAACGCCCCCCACCCCGTGCTATGTCCTAGAAGTTTTACAGCTTTAGGTCTGGATATTTATCCTAACGAATGGAAATCAGGGTTCTGAGGAGTTACTAACTCTCCCAGTTCACAGCAGCGCTATTTACCGTGGGCCAGATTAGAGGCAAACGAGATGCCCTCTGACAGATGCCCAGGTATTAAGGTATGGTGTGAGCCGGGCGAGGTGGTGTGTACACCTGTGGCCCCAGCATCCTACCAGGCTCAGGCAGGAGGAGCACAAGTTCAACCCAGACCAGGCCGCCTGGGGGCTCGATGAGACTCTGTCTCAAAATAAAAAAAGTTTTTAAAAAGGACCGAGGCTGTAGCTCAGCAATGTGACAGCCCCGAGCTCCGTCTCTATTCCTAGTGACACACACACACATGCGCACGCAAGCGCGTGCGTGAGAGAGAAAGTAAAGAGAGAAGAGAAAGGACGTGTGTTGTGTGTGTACAGTGGCATATTTCACTGGCCTACAAAAGAAGAAAACCATGCAATATTCACCAGCCTGAGGGTGAACCATGAAGGCCTTATGTTAAGTGACATTACCCTGTCCCTGAACGACAAGTGATGCCACTTGTTGGAGGTCTCTACCATAGAATGATGCTCATTGGAGATGTGGGGGGTAGGGAGTCACCAAGGCAGGGATTGTACGATTTTTGTCCAGCAAGTTGACCAAGCTTTATTTATTTATTTATTTATTTGTACAGTGACTTGAACTCAGGCAGGTGCTGTGCCCCTGAGCTGGATTCCCTGCCCTTGATCAAGCGCTAAAAATCTGATATACAACATTGTACCTAGTCAGAAATAATGTGTCATGCATGTAAACATTGAAGAGCATGTTAAGTGTTCTTACCATGATAAAGTGAAATAAAGTAAAATTAAATGATTATAGAAAGCAAAGCTCACCAAAGCCATAACAACGTTGAATCTCCCAGTCAATCCATTGAGCATGAAATATTTCTTCACTTATTTGGCCTTTAATTTTTCTTTGGGCTGTTTCTTTGTTTTTCATGGAGAGGTCTCATGTAGCTTTTGGTAAATTTATTTGTACCCACTTTACATGTTTCGATGCTAATATAAAGGAATTTTGAAACTGTGTTTTCTAATTGGTGCTGACATATAGAAATACAGTGGACTTTTTGTACTTTTGACAGAGAGATGATGTGAGGAACTCAAATGGTATAAGGGAAATATCGTAACTCCTAACCTGCCAGACATCCAATAGATTGCGTTCATGTTCCCCAAAACTGAAGAATGAATTCTAGGGAACAGTGGAGGGTAAGAGTAGGAAATATTTATTGAGGGGGAGGGATACAGCTCCTGAGAGCCAGGCGGGGTCCTGAGTGGGTTGCTGAGGACCCTAATTTCAAGGGAGCAAAATCACAAGGTGGGTATAAAGTATGATCAACCAACCAGGTTACAAGTACAGCCACTTAGATAGTATTGATCCAGTGGGGAAAGCAAGTCGTGTAACAAGTGTGTATAGAAAGGACAAGGACCTTCCTGGAAGAGATGGGTCAGGGGGTCCTGGTCCCCAACCCAGGTGACTGATGCCTATCTAGAATGTCAATCGTTACCACTCATCCCTGGAGGAAGTCTGCAGGGGTACTTGTTTCATCTTAGCCTTGAGGCCTGCCTGGCCTTCAACAAACGCACCGCCAGCCGCAGTTGTAGTGTATCTTCTGCACTGGGTACTTTGGAGTCAGGGCTTCTCCTGCCTGACTGCCTAGAATATTCCTAACTTATTTAGCTGGCTATCATACTCTGACTTTGTATTCTGTAGCCTTTCCAAGTTCACTTACTATTTTTTTTTTTTTTTTTTTTGGTACTGGGGATTGAACTCACCACCTTGTGCTTGCAAAGCAGGCACTTATGCCACTGAGCAAGATCCCCGACCCACTTACTACTTCCTGAAGTAGTGGTGTAGATTCATCAGGATTTTCTGCATACATAAACTGCCAACTGCTAATAACAGTGGTCTCACATAGTGCCCTTCTACCTACACGCCTTCTCTTTCTTTCTCCCTTATTGTGCTAGCTGGGACTTCCAGTGCTGACAGGAAATGATGTAGATGGAGAGCCTTGCTTTGTTCTGATGTTTACAAGAGTTCCATTTTCCCATCATTAAATGTGGTGGTTCTAAGTCTTCCTCCATGGCTTCTCTCAAATTCATATACACCCTATAGCAGACTGAGGAAATAAATCAAAATCAAAATAAATCAAAATTGGGGACTGTTACAAATAATCCTGCTGCAAATATTTTGGAATATTTCTTTAGGTACAATATGCGTGTCTTTAAGTGTGCGATTTTGCTTGGCAGTGACATTTCTGGCTGTAGGATGGTGCATGCTGAGTTTTGGGAGCAGGCCTTCCTAGTTTAACGGCTGAGATCCGTGTTCCCGTGACCAGGTCGTTATCTAAACTGGTTTGAAGAACTGTATATAGTATGTAAGTAACAAAATTCAGAACAAGAATGCTCAAAGGAGAGTCCAACTTGATGACTTTGCTTTCATTTGCTTAACTCTTACACGCACTACTGTAATGTATGACAAAACATAAAACTACAGTAATATATGGTACAGCCCAACCAGCAAAAATCAGAATGCTGCATAAGCAAGGTGCACTGCACACAAAAAGACACTGAGGCTCTGGAAACAAGATGTACAGAACTCTACAAAAAAAAAAAAAAGATGGGTTGTTAGACAGATGGGTCATTAAAGGAGCAATATCTGTAGCGCCACAGTGGGCGTGGCGATTCACACCCCCACCGCCAGGTACTGCAGTTAAGAGTGTGAGTTGTGAGCTGTTATTCGTCACATGGTCTGGGCTTCAGCTGGGCCGATGCAGGGCAGCTGTGTTTTGGATGCTGATGAATTGGGAATTTAAAAAAAAGAAAGGGCAAAGGTTGCCCTTCATCACATGCCGCTCAAGAAGCACTGGCGCCCAGAGGTTCCGGCTCTTCCCTTTCTTTGCTGACATGCAGAGATGTCATTTTCGCCTTTCTGGAGGGTGTGCAGGGGTCTGGCATTGTGATTTATATTTTGCTAATGACTTTGCTTATATTTTGCTAAGGTCAGGCACCTTCTCATATATGCCCGTTCACCATCTGAATGGCCCACCCTCTGTGTGAAGTATTTTGAACATTTTCACCTTGGGTGTTTTAAGTTTTCCGAGACTATTTCCTTTAGGCCCTTTTGTAGCTCTCTCCCAGCCCATCTCCAGAAGGAAGATCCTGGAGAAATGTAGTGAGGGGGAAAATTCTGATTCAGAAGTGTTATGGATTGAAAACTGGTGGTCAACTTAACCCCAGCTGGATTACATTCATCAGGGTGCTGAGCATGGATGTTCCCCCTGAGGAAAGTTGCCAGCATAAATAGAGATGATGAGAAGAAGTTATTCATGTTAGTGTGTTAAGGCGTTAATGGGTTGAGGTGTTGTGGGTTCTCATACAAGTTGCTGTTTGAGCCGCTGGTTCTCCTGGAGAAGCTCTGGTCTTCACATTGAGCACTGCTTCCTGGCTCCGGAGAGGAAGACGTGTGCCGCTTGGTCTCCAGGATGAACTTGTCACGCTGGCTTCCTGGCATGTACTCGACTGTGCTTGTCATCAGAGGAGCTCGGGGCCTCCGTGTCACTGAGGATGGCTGTGGTGCTTTTCAGGACAGCCCTGGAGTTGTTGTGAGTGTGACTTCTCAGCTCCAGCATAGAACCTTCAAACTTCTAGCACAGTTCCTTCACCCCGCTGGCATAGACTTTCTGGCTTCCAGCGCTGACCTTTGGACCTTCCCAGCATGGATCCGTAAAGAGACTGGTGTGAGTCCTTCTTGTGGGCTCTAGACCTCCAGTTGGACTTGTGGAAGGAAACGTCGTGAGCTCTGGGTCTTCATCTGGACTCATGTGGGACATCGCTGTGGGATTCAGGCCTTTGGCTAAATATTCTTTATCTTTAGTGATGTGGACAGATTTCCTGCATTTTCTTCTGTTAACTCTGTGACCATCATAAAATAAACTCCATGTCCTGATTCAAATTGTTTTCTGTACAACCCATGACCACAATAAGAAGTGAGATTCGCTCACTTCTTAGATGGCACTGAAGCGGCTACAATGTTCTGAATCCTCAAGGGGTGGAATCCAGATCTAGTGACAGCACTGGGTAGTGACAAATGCCGAGGAGCGAGCAGGATAGTGGGAGGGGAGGACACTTTGGCCAGCATGTTAAACAGTTCCTTATCCTATAGAAATTATATTTCCCCTACATCAGAATAACAGGGAGGCAGCTGCCCAGCAGTCACTGGGGGAGGGGGCGTTGCAGGAGGAGAGAGTGTTGGGTGTGGTCTGAGCATTGGAGGGAGCTCTCTTTTTTGGGTCAAACTTGATACACTCGAAGCTGGGCACTGGCATGCTGTACTTGCTGCTCTCCGCTGCCCTGGGCTGACCTAGGTTCCTGGAGCTGCCTTGCACTCTGGCCAGAGGTCATGCAGCAGCTGAGGGGCGGCACCTGCCCCGTGCTGCCCTCAGCCCTCATCCATTGGTTGAAGGGTGTGGGATTAGGAACCGCGGGCTCCCAGCAGCTCCACACAGCCACAGGGGAGCTGGCTGCAGCCGAGACCACCGGGCAGCGCGCTGCGGGTTGTCCCTCTCTCCCTTACTAGTTCTTTCTGGAAACCCATCCTTCATCGGTCAGGTGCCTCTGCTTTTAGGGAAGCAACCTAAGACACACGACACAGGTGTGTGTGTGTGTTTGTATTTGTGCACTTGGCACGGAACCCAAGGCCTTGAGTGTACTAGGCAACCTCTCTACCACTGAGCTACACTCCCAGCCCTTTCAGAAACTTTTTCTTTTTCTATGTTTTTCTATGCTGCTAGCAGACAAGAACAAGTGCTAGGAAGCCAGGCAAAATCTCAGGCAATCACCCTTGAATTGGTAACCTGCTCTTTCTGGGCCTTCCTGTCCTTGTCACAAAAGTGGGACAAACAGAGGCACCCATTGAGGCTCCCATGAATATTAAATGATAGAATGCGGGCTCTCCAGAGACACGGGCTAGCAGGGAGTGCTCAGCTTCAGCCATGGCTTCGCTGTGATTATGAAGCCTGTAAACGACACCGGACTTCATAAGACATTGCAGGCCATGAGTGATACTCTATTGTGTCCCTTAGAAAGTGCTAGGTGTCATGAGCTGGGACCAAGAGGTAGAAGGAACATGAGATGCTCTGAGGACCTCTGAGGTACTGTTCATGGCAGGCTCTCATTTGGTCCTGCTAAGCACCCTGTAAGAATAGGGTACACTGGGATCGTCAAAGACAGGAAGCTAATACTCAAAAGGGCTGAGTTGCCTGAGGAAACACCATACACATGCTTCAGGGTGGCGCCCTGACCTCACAGCTAGGTTCCTTCCCCCAGAAGGGGCTCGGGGTCTCAGCATTCAGGGGCACCTCAGGTCTAGCTGCAGGGACTCCTGTTAGGCTATGCCACTGCCATGAGGCTTTCTCCTGGGAATGTACCTACCTCTGGGATGGGGCAACTTCTAGTCCCCAGGCCAGCGAGCAGCCACGCCTCCCTGCAGCCACCCTCTGTCGCCAGGAACTGCATGCTAGGTCCTGCCCGCACTCCCCACCCCCACACACAGGATGCAATGCAGGCAGAGATTGGTGGTCACTGGGGCCCCAGAGGCTACCAGGTGGGTGACCACAGACCTGGAAGAAGGTGTCTGGAAGTCTCCTGACTCCGTCCCACGAGGCACGCAGGGCATGCTGGGTGGGCTGGGACCCAGCTCTGGGGACAGGTCCTGTCTCGCTTTCTCAGAGTCCCAGTGTGAGACCCAGATAGGTTCCTACCAACAAGAGTTGGCAAATAGGACCCAACCCTGGATCTCAGCAGTGATAAAACAACTTCACAGCTGCAACCCTGCCAGGAGCTGAGACACATTTCCCAATACGCAAGGAAGCATTTTAGGACCTAGGGCAGTAGGGGCTTGTTTGCTTACAGGGAGTTTTCTGCTCATCCTCTTGTTTCTCCCCAGGACTGGTTTTTGAGAAATATGCAGACCCACCAGGTTCCAGCCCAGGGCCCCAGCCCCTCCCCCTGGGAGCAGCCAGGCCAGGGGTCCTGACAGGGCCTCTGGGTCTGCTGTTGGCAACACCCCCCTGCTGTCCACCTCAGAGGGCAGGGTGTGTGGTGCGGGCCAGTGGAGCAGGACGGCCCTAAGATGGGATCTTGAGGGGGGGGGGCCGGGCGGGGTCAGGGTTAGGGTCAGGGTCAAGGTTAGGATCAGGAGTTGGATGCCCACTGAGGTGAGGTGCTGGTGTCAGACAGGGCCAGGGCTGGGGGCTGCAGTTTGGGTGTGGGCCTGGGTGTGTGCTTTGTGTTGTGTGTAGGAAGAACCCGGTGCAAGGTTGGGGTAGGGTGTGAGGCCACCGGGAGCTTGATGATACCCCCTCCCCCGCGAGGGCAAGCTGCAGAAGCCCTAAAGAGAAGTCAGTTATTTTGTTTTATTTTTAAACTGCTCTGCACTTTCCCTTCTTTCACACGAGCCACTGCAGTCTCATTGATTTGCTGTAGAAGCAGTTTTTCTTTCAGTGAGCGTGCACTGCTTGGGAACCAATTCAGACCTGCGGGAATCCTAACCTTGCACCCACGCGGCCTCATGCCAAGAGCAGACCGGAGCCCAGGAACAGTGTACCAGACCGGGCAGACTCCGTGCAAAGCAACCTCAGACGCCTCGGCCGGGACACAAACACCAGCAGGACTTTCAGTGGTGGCACTGCTGGGTGGTGCAGCCGGTGCCTTGCTGGTATGGAGAGCAGCCACAGGCCTGCAGTGCCCACGAGCCTGTGGGGATGGCGCAACAACTGGAGACCCCTCGGGTGGCCTCTGGAAGGCAGGTGCTTTTGACTGCCGCCTGGGGCTGGAGAAAAATGCAAAGCTTTTACGAAACAAAATATTTCTTTTGTCAAGGACTTTTCCCCACCCGAAGGTTTCCAGCCAGGAGAGGCTCTGACCCCCCACTCTCTGGTTCAGCATTTAGCAGTTTGCTGTCAGTGTAATAAAAGAATCTCAGAAAGTTTTAGGTCAGGAGAAAGTGTGCACACAGCTGGCGCCTCCACACACTGCTTCAAATGTCCTGCAGTTCGAAAGGACCGGGCAGCAAAATGCAAACTGGTGTGGCACAGGGCTGGGGTCAATAGCTGGGGCTGAAAAGTGAGAGTTTGGGTCACATTTTGTGGCTGATTCTACTATCACATGTGCAGTGACTATCACATGTGCATTTTAGGGTTGAATTCCCTATTCAGCAGACTTTTGGCAATGTGCTTCCAGATAAGCATGTAGATTTCAGTGTTAATGATAATTCATAATAATAAAATGTTTGCTAAACTCACTTGGGAGAACATTATCAAAGATAAAATTAGCCCCACGACGTGTCTGGCCCTGGGCACTTCTACTGGTTTTGTACCTGAAGACCTTTGCAAATAAAAGTCTTCAAATAGAATCTACTAGCATCTATTTATAAAGATGATTTCATTCATTTCTGAGTTATGGCGCAGAGCAGATTAATTGCTCTTACCAAAACCCAGCCACTTCTGTTTTGCAGGAATTAGGAAAGAAAATGCAGATTTATTAAATCCACACCAGAGTGCGGAAGTTCAGGGTGATTCCTCTATGTTTGGGGAGCAAAGTCTTTGCCAGAGCTAGAGACATTCAAAGGAACTCCTGGTGTTAATGGGATTATTAAAGATATACCTGAATCCAGATAAATATTTGATGATTTTGCAAAGCCTTGGGATTTCTTTCAGTTTTTCTTCTGCTGACATTTCCCCCCATGGGGTCTAGACCTCGTGGTTTTCATTAAACTGCACTGATGAAGGGAGGCAGGGGTTTCCCTGGAGTGCGCGGGGCGGGGAAGTTGGAGGTTTGCAGTCAGGGAGAGCGCGCGCGCGCGCGCGCGCGCGCGTCCCTGCCTGCCTGGTTTGGAGGGGAGGAGGGGGGAGAGGGAGGGGGAGGGCGGTGCAGGGGAGGAGAGACAAGGGGGTGGCGAAGCTGCCACCTAGCGGCGACTTCCTGCAGTGTATATAACGCGAGTTTGCAGCCCCGGAGCTCAGTTGCTCCAAACCGCTCTGGGCTAGGGGAATCAGCAGCGCCCAGCTGGGAAGGCGAGCTGCAGCCGCGGTCCGCCCAGGTAAGGCCGGTGCTCGGGCTGCAGCCCCGCCGAGCAGGGAAGGGCGGCGGGCAGGGCTCCGGCTCCGGCTCGAGCCCCGTGGGCTTTTCCCCACACTCTTCCCGGAGCGCGCAACGGGTGCGTGACGGAGCCTGCGTGGTGCATCGCCCTCCGCTTTGCGGCTTCGCGGGCTGCGGCTCCCGCTGCAGAAAGCAAAGGCAAAGTTTTCTTGAGTCACTCTCGGAGGGCGGTTGCTACGTGACCTGCTGGATTTAGCAGTCTGGTGTGCCTTCACTGCGGGGGACCCGGCTGTCTCTAAAGTAGGACAACTTTGCAAGAACTCACGCGGTCTGTCTGTGGTGCTTGCCCCAAATTGGCAGAGGGTCCAGCGCCACGCTGCTGTTTACCTGCGCCGCTGTTGGTGTATCCTTTGGGAAGTGGGTAGACTTAACCGTAGTTGCCTGATCGCTGCTTCGGACCGTAGCCTGAGGCTGTAATGCGAATGTTAAACCCAGCCTGGGTCCCCTGATGGCATCCTCCTTAATTTAATCTGAGTATTTATTGACCTCTTAGCAAGCGTTAGGTCTCACCTCTAGTGGTGGTGGGGGAAGCACCCTCCAGTATTTGAAATTTGAGCATATGTAAGTATACCGATCAGGCAAAATGAGAATTGTATTCAGTTTGGGTAGCACCAGAGAGGCTCAGAGGGTTACTGAGCGTGAGGAGGTCAGGGGTGGGGGGTTTGCCAAGGCCTGTAACTTCCAGGGAGAGCGAGAAGTTGTAAAAGTCAGACTGGCTGGCTCTCTTCCTCTCCTCTCCTCTCCTCTCCTCTCC